>CM042226.1:0-2500 GCA_023566465.1 Cottus gobio
CTAACCTAACCCTAACCCTAACCCTAACCCTAACCCTAACCCTAACCCTAACCCTAACCCTAACCCTAACCCTAACTAACCCTAACCCTAACCCTAACCCTAACCCTAACCCTAACCCTAACCCTAACCCTAACCCTAACCCTAACCCTAACCCTAACCCTAACCCTAACCCTAACCCTAACCCTAACCCTAACCCTAACCCTAACCCTAACCCTAACCCTAACCCTAACCCTAACCCTAACCCTAACCCTAACCCTAACCCTAACCCTAACCCTAACCCTAACCCTAACCCTAACCCTAACCCTAACCCTAACCCTAACCCTAACCCTAACCCTAACCCTAACCCTAACCCTAACCCTAACCCTAACCCTAACCCTAACCCTAACCCTAACCCTAACCCTAACCCTAACCCTAACCCTAACCCTAACCCTAACCCTAACCCTAACCCTAACCCTAACCCTAACCCTAACCCTAACCCTAACCCTAACCCTAACCCTAACCCTAACCCTAACCCTAACCCTAACCCTAACCCTAACCCTAACCCTAACCCTAACCCTAACCCTAACCCTAACCCTAACCCTAACCCTAACCCTAACCCTAACCCTAACCCTAACCCTAACCCTAACCCTAACCCTAACCCTAACCCTAACCCTAACCCTAACCCTAACCCTAACCCTAACCCTAACCCTAACCCTAACCCTAACCCTAACCCTAACCCTAACCCTAACCCTAACCCTAACCCTAACCCTAACCCTAACCCTAACCCTAACCCTAACCCTAACCCTAACCCTAACCCTAACCCTAACCCTAACCCTAACCCTAACCCTAACCCTAACCCTAACCCTAACCCTAACCCTAACCCTAACCCTAACCCTAACCCTAACCCTAACCCTAACCCTAACCCTAACCCTAACCCTAACCCTAACCCTAACCCTAACCCTAACCCTAACCCTAACCCTAACCCTAACCCTAACCCTAACCCTAACCCTAACCCTAACCCTAACCCTAACCCTAACCCTAACCCTAACCCTAACCCTAACCCTAACCCTAACCCTAACCCTAACCCTAACCCTAACCCTAACCCTAACCCTAACCCTAACCCTAACCCTAACCCTAACCCTAACCCTAACCCTAACCCTAACCCTAACCCTAACCCTAACCCTAACCCTAACCCTAACCCTAACCCTAACCCTAACCCTAACCCTAACCCTAACCCTAACCCTAACCCTAACCCTAACCCTAACCCTAACCCTAACCCTAACCCTAACCCTAACCCTAACCCTAACCCTAACCCTAACCCTAACCCTAACCCTAACCCTAACCCTAACCCTAACCCTAACCCTAACCCTAACCCTAACCCTAACCCTAACCCTAACCCTAACCCTAACCCTAACCCTAACCCTAACCCTAACCCTAACCCTAACCCTAACCCTAACCCTAACCCTAACCCTAACCCTAACCCTAACCCTAACCCTAACCCTAACCCTAACCCTAACCCTAACCCTAACCCTAACCCTAACCCTAACCCTAACCCTAACCCTAACCCTAACCCTAACCCTAACCCTAACCCTAACCCTAACCCTAACCCTAACCCTAACCCTAACCCTAACCCTAACCCTAACCCTAACCCTAACCCTAACCCTAACCCTAACCCTAACCCTAACCCTAACCCTAACCCTAACCCTAACCCTAACCCTAACCCTAACCCTAACCCTAACCCTAACCCTAACCCTAACCCTAACCCTAACCCTAACCCTAACCCTAACCCTAACCCTAACCCTAACCCTAACCCTAACCCTAACCCTAACCCTAACCCTAACCCTAACCCTAACCCTAACCCTAACCCTAACCCTAACCCTAACCCTAACCCTAACCCTAACCCTAACCCTAACCCTAACCCTAACCCTAACCCTAACCCTAACCCTAACCCTAACCCTAACCCTAACCCTAACCCTAACCCTAACCCTAACCCTAACCCTAACCCTAACCCTAACCCTAACCCTAACCCTAACCCTAACCCTAACCCTAACCCTAACCCTAACCCTAACCCTAACCCTAACCCTAACCCTAACCCTAACCCTAACCCTAACCCTAACCCTAACCCTAACCCTAACCCTAACCCTAACCCTAACCCTAACCCTAACCCTAACCCTAACCCTAACCCTAACCCTAACCCTAACCCTAACCCTAACCCTAACCCTAACCCTAACCCTAACCCTAACCCTAACCCTAACCCTAACCCTAACCCTAACCCTAACCCTAACCCTAACCCTAACCCTAACCCTAACCCTAACCCTAACCCTAACCCTAACCCTAACCCTAACCCTAACCCTAACCCTAACCCTAACCCTAACCCTAACCCTAACCCTAACCCTAACCCTAACCCTAACCCTAACCCTAACCCTAACCCTAACCCTAACCCTAACCCTAACCCTAACCCTAACCCTAACCCTAACCCTAACCCTAACCCTAACCCTAACCCTAACCCTAACCCTAACCC